>JASANB010005502.1:0-25693 GCA_030248155.1 Sabatieria punctata
ACCTATCTCTCCAGGACAAACCTCTGAGTGCAAGATTCACAGAGCGCCAAATCCAAATCGACAAAAAATCATCATATAACTGACTGACATGCGTTTGATTGGTCTGGTCTCTTAGTGATGTTTCCTATGCTGCAGTCATTCATGTGTATAATCCAGGTCCATTCACAGTTACGTACTTGAATACTTTTCCTTACTGCCTGACAGTTAGCTACATAGTAGTTCGGACGCTTTCATAGTTGCCTGGACATTTTCTCCTTACTGTTTGGACACTGTTATACAATGCTTGGGACAGTTTACCAGTGTCCGAAGCAAGCCAAAAAGATTTGACGAAATTTCTGTGTCCGGCTATACAAAGGAGTGTCCGCCCCGACATATCGTTTTGTTCCTCACCGGTGACGAATTTGAACCCTAAGCAGTTAATTCCCACACTGTTTATGTTATTTATGTCATATGTTACGATTACATCTGGAATGATGCCTTTTTAAAAATTATCTTTAGGTGGTTTTAACGTTCCTTGTCCAGTTACTGGAATGTTGTGTACTCAATGCACATGTTCTGGACAATGTCACGCGTACTCAAGCAAAAATGAGCGCTCGCTAAATCTGTCAGCGGCAGGTCTAAAACGTGTCCGTTTTTTGGTCCGCGGCAGTCAAAAAATTTGTCCTAATGTGTGTCCGGCTGTCCAGGACACAAGAATTTTTGAATGTCCGGCCGGACACGCGTGTCCGGCCGGACAAATGAGTGTCCGCCCGGACAAAACTTTTAGTTAGCCACCGGTGGCTAATATGAACCTTAAGGAGCTATGAGCTAAATCAATAGCGCTCCTGTTCCTTTTCTTAAGAAAACGATCCATGTTCAAAGTAATCAGCGAAATTTACAAATCAACAATTCAACAAAAACGAGAAAAACGCAAGACAATTTTTGCGGTATGATGCACTGAACGTACATTATAGTAGGAAACCCCACGCACTCCACGAACGTTCATTTCAAACTCTAAGTTCCCGCCGGCATTAAGTTATACCTCAGGCTTACATAAGTTCTACTAGCTTGATGCTTGCTTTCGTTCAACAAAATATTAATGCTTAGGCTTAGGCATAGAGAAGACAAAGCTTACAAAGGCACTCGTGATAATTTTCCTATAATCGCTTCATTTTTTAAGTTACAGTAAACGTATACCAGATAGAGATAACGCATTAGTCGCTTTACGCACACCATTTTTAAGGACAAACTGTAGAGCGTCAACCAATATATCTAACCAACTTCAAAAGTTGGTACGTGCTACTTGTACCGGGAAGTTTAAGACAAGAAAAACCTGAAAAGTAGGTACCGACCTAGTAGGTGTCAGATAAGTACTTTGGTTTTCATAGTAGGTTCAGGTTCAGGTTCACAATTTTCAGGTTAATACCCAGTTTCACCGGTTCAGGTTCGAATGTATACCTACCAACTGTACTTCTAAGCACCACTCACCAGGTACAGGCCTAGGTGGAGTGGCATGACCTTAGACCATTGGCATAGGTAGGGTGTGTTGTTCCCAGTAAATTTACTGTAAAAGTTACCTCACGGTATTTTAGTTATTTTGAATTAGGTACGGTAATTGGTTTTACTAAACTGTTAAAAAATACTACCTGATGAAAGAGTTTCATTGTATATAATATCTACTGTCTAACCTTTAGTCATTGTTGTTTTCCATAACAAACTTCTCAGTCGCTTCATTGGTGCCTCACAGGGCTGTTTATTTTCCCGGAAAAAAACTCAAGCTGGTTTTTTTCGAGTTTTTAAGTTTTATTCCAAAAGTTATTTTCCGAGATGACCAGAAAAAATATTTTTGAACAATCAGTTTTTATTGCAGAATTCAACGAAATAGTGTGAGTTTTATTACAAATTCACAAATTACATCTTTTTAGAGTAGTAATTTGATTTTAAAACAATCAAAATACAATAACAAAGTTTCTGAAAATGGTACCGGTATTTTTCGCCAAAAACAGCTAAGTTATGCCAGGAAAATGTTTAGCTTCTGTTAACGCAAATTCAAAACATTTGCAGTGAATTTAATCAGTTATTTTACCTATCCGCTTTAAAAACTCGCTTGAGTTTTTTTTCCGCATTTTTGTTTTTTTCCGAGCCCCTAGAAAAAAACCGCTTTTTTTCGAAAAAATCTCGGAGCATGAAAACTCGACCCAACAGCCCTGGTGCCTCATAGACCCGGGATTGGATTTTGTTGTGTTGTGTTTTGCGTGTCCCAACCCACTCACTCACTCACTCACCCCTCATCTCTCAAGTTCTACTGTTCCGATGCTTCACTCCGATGCCGTCTCAACTATCTCAACCCCACCATGTGACCCTCACCGATTCTCCGTCCATTCACTTCCCTCAACCCCACCGCATGCAGCCTCCTCGATTCCTGTTCAAACGCGTCTCCATTTCCCACTCCACCCCCGTCTCTCCATCCGCGGGCAGGATCAGGGTCGCCGCAAACGGGTTTCTCCGACGGGTTTCTTCGTTCTCCCTCATTCGTCACCCCCATGCCGAGCCGCACTCCATCCCCGCTTCGTTCGTCAGTCACCCCATGCTCAAGTTCGTTCGTCAACCCGCTCCCGCGTCCTTGCCAGGTTCCCGCCTCCCCACGCTTCATCTGGACGATCGTCAGCAGATGTAGCCCCGATTCAACCATGACGCTGTCCGAGGGGAGTGATGAAAGAGTTTCATTGTATATAACATCCACTCTCAACTAACCTCTGGTCATTGTTGCTTTGTGTAATTGTGTAAGCGCGGCCGCGCGCAACACCCGTTGTCATATGTAAATATTTGTCTCTGTTATAGATTCTTCTCTAGAGTGAGCGCGCCGCGCTACATATTGTTGGCTAGGAAAAATGGGCGGGATTACGACGAGGCATTATGAAAAACGACTGCGACTGATGAAGAAGCTATATGTCTCATGTTATACTTCTCAGTCGCTTCACTATTTACTGAATACCGAGTTTCAATTTTGAATTACTCAATTAGAAAAAGTAGTTCTGTAAACTCAGTACTCGGTAAATTTACTGAATTGTTTACCAAGTAAAAGCTTCTGCAATAGGCATGCTCGCTGCATGTCTGTAGAAAATATACGGCTTTTCTTTCATGAGATCTATTTGATCACGACAAAAACACAATTTTTGCCATTTTTTTCAATTTTCAGTGCTTGTACAGGGTGTGCCAAAAAAAAACAACTGCAGATTTTTCGCCAGCAATGCAGTACTTCAACTGATCTGAAATAACCCTTTAAATGAAAGATAAATAAATTTTAAAAGATTGCCAAAATTTCATTATAGTATTTAGCTTAGTTCCTGAGATATTTTCTCAGTCAAAACAGTGATTTTAGCAGTGAACAAGAGGGATTTTTTATGTTCTTGCACTTCGCAATAAAACGATTTCTGCTACCGTTGAGAGCTTATTGGAGGCTTTACTGGTGACACAGAAACTCGGTTTACTTCAACACTAAAGTATCATTAGCCCCAGCAGTGGAATCACTTTCATTATGAAATGCAACGGAATCTGCCTTGTTCTTTGCCAAAATCTGTTTTTGATTTAGAGGGCAAATATCTCATGAACTAAGCTGTGAATCTCAATAAAAATTACACCAATCTTTGAAGAATTTTTAAGTCTTTCATTCAAAAAGGATTCATTCAAATCGGTTGAGATTCATGGTTACAAAAGCAAAAAATCTGCTGGTTTGTTCTTTATCACTCATGTTCATTGCCAAAATCTGTTTTGACTTTGAGGACAAATATCTCAGGAACTAAAAGCAGGCTATCTTAATAAATGTTGCATCAATCTTTCTAGAATTTATTTACCTTTAATCTAGAAAAGGATTATTTCAAATCGGTTGAGATTTGCGGTTGCTACAGCGAAAAATCTGCTGGGTTGTTTTTTTTTGGCACACTCTGTATATACCTTGTTTGTGCAGTATAATTGTTATAATCAGACGCAAAGACTATATAGAAGTAGGCACTATATAGCTACTACTACTAAGCTATATTTTGATTGACGGTTTTTTGAATCAGTCTGAACAGCGAGAAATGCCAAAAGTTAGAGCAAATTTGAGTCTACAGTTTGAGCACAGATGCTCACTGTGGGAAAAAGTTCTTGCAAGATTTGTCTCTCCTACCTGGTGTCACCATGCAGGCAAAATGGAGATCGACCTGAGGTATGGCAACAATTGCAGTAATCTGTGCAAGGATGGGAAAATTCAGCTGGCATCAGAACCGAAACTGCCACTACTTACTCAGTAATTAGATAGATCTGGTCTGGACACAATGGTTCACTCAAGAAAACTCCTGCTAGTGGAGCCAGCCATACATGTAGCTGGGTTTTCGGCTGGGGGGGAATTTTTTTGATCCAAAATAGGGTTTCAGGGCTATGCCCAAAGGGGGTTTCAGCGACCTTTTTTTGGTGTCCAAAAGTGAGTTTCAGCGATCTTTTTGGGCTCAAAACAGGGTTTTGAGGACTAAAATGGGGTAAAATCCTGTCTGAAGTGCAAAAATTCCGTTTAAAACCCTATTTTTGCTGTAAAACGTGGACAAAACCTTATTTTTAATTTAAAATGTGCAAAAAAAAGCTAATTTTGCTTTAAAACGTGCAAAAAAAAACCCATTTTATTCGACATAATACAGTTAAAATTCATTTCTGGAACCTTCTTTAGAGATTTTTAAACCCAAATTAGGGTTCCAGAACCCTATTTTGGGCCTCCAGAAACCCAAATTAGGGTTCTAGAACCCTATTTAGGGTTTCAGTAACTCCAATTAGGGTTCCGAACCCTACTTCGGCCCTCCAGAAACCCAAATTAGGGTTCCGGAACCCTATTTAGGTTTCAGTAACCCAAATTAGGGTTCCGGAACCCTATTCGATTCGATGTGACGGGGGGGTCGACCAGACGACCCTACGATCAGACCCGAGGGTCCATTTCGATGCCCTGTATAAGCAAAATCGAACAAGTCGAACTTACCACCTGCCCAAGGCTTTAATCAGCCTCAGTAGGTCCCTAACAGATAATTCACTCAGGTCCTGGGTTCCGGAACCCTATTTCGGCCCTCCAGAAACCCAAATTAGGGTTCCGGAACCCTATTTAGGGTTTCAGTAACCCAAATTAGGGTTCCGGAACCCTATTTCGGCCCTCCAGAAACCCAAATTAGGGTTCTGGAACCCAATTTAGAGATTCAGTAACCCAAATTAGGGTTTCAGTAACCCAAAATAGGGTTCCGGAACCCTATTTAGGGTTTCAGTCACCGAAATTAGGGTTTCACAAACCCAAAATAGGGATCAGGAACCCTAAAAAGGGGATCAGAAACCCAAAATAGGATTCGGAACCCTATTTAGGGTTTCAGTAACCGAAATTAGGGTTTCAGTAACCCAAATTAGGGTTTCAGTAACCGAGATTAGGGTTTCAGTAACCCAAATTAGGGTTCCGGAACCCTATTTAGGGTTTCAGAAACCCAAATTAGTGTTCCGGAACCCTATTTAGGGTTTCAGTAACCCAAATTAGGGTTCCGGAACCCTATTTAGGGTTTCAGTAACCCAAAAACAGGGTTCCGGAACCCTATTTAGGGTTTTTGAAACCCAAACTAGGGCTCCGGAACCCAAGTTGGGTTTCTGAAACCCTAATCAGGGCTTCTGGAACCCTGTTTGCAGGTTTACAACCCAAAATAGGGTTTCAAAAAAATTCCCCCCCCCCCCCAGAATCCGGCTGGGGGGGGATTTTCCTCCGAAAATCGGGCCTGGGGGGAAATACCCCCCCCCTCCCCTCCCCCCAACTACATGTATGGAGCCAGCATACTGGGAATAGCAGTGGGAAGCAATTCAGTTATGGAGTCAAATTTGGGCTACATGTCCAAGAAGAAAGCCAAGAAGGCATCTACCAGGAGAGCTGGAATCCAATGGAACAAATACTGAAAGTCCCTGACCCAAAAATGGGATCTGTGGCTCCCAACCAGAAACTGACTGGAATGGAAAGCTTCTTGAGATTGAGGTTCTAATTCTGACGAACTGTCATTATTACTGTTGACAGACATGGCTATCATTTCGGCTGAGGTTTGATAAATTTTAAAATTCTGAGGGGGTGGCTGGAGGGTGTAGCGGCGGCTGATAGGGGTTGAGAGGATGGTAAGCAATAAAGTCCGATTTTTCGCTATAATTAATTTTGTGGCTAATTTTTCGTATAAATAGGTTGAAATAAGCTAGTCTGAGCTGATTCACACCTAACCTGAGGTTGAGTGAGGTGTGTGTGCTGACCTGGCCGCGTGCGGCGGCCTCTGCCTGGCCGCTCTGTCCACGTGTGCACTGTTGCCACGCTTTACACAGCGCTAAAGGACTATCGCTTTTCTCTCAAGTTTTGTCTCAAAATGGAAGCTGAAAAATGTGTCCACTGTGAAGTGCAATGCAATCCTCATGGATCCACTGACAACCCTTCTCTCTTCTGCTCATTTTGCCAGCGCCTCTTCATTTGCAAGGCATGCTTTGGAAAAGATTTGCTTGGCGATCGAACGGCGGCCTCCTACCAGACCTCTGTCATTAATGGCTTAACCCTGTCCATCGGAACGTTCAACAAAAAAATGTCTTTGGCCATTTGTTGCAACGACTGCTACCTCAAAATTAGACGACAGCAAGTGCCAATGCGTTCTGTGGCTCAGATAGATCGACCGGAGCTGGCCTCTCTGTTGGAGAGAATAGAGACGATGTCTGCGCAGTTGACAAAGGTTACCAAAGACTTGAACGAGCTGTCGGACTCGACAGCTGCTAAAAAAACCTACGCCTCTGTGTTACAAACGACTAAAAGTGGGCTTCCTGTCCCCAACCCGACGACATTCTATGACAAGGCGCACTCTGAACTGGTGCGCATTTGCGATTGGGAGCGCGAGATGCGCGAACGACAGCGCCGTGACTTGAACATTGTGATCAATGGTCTAGTCACAAACAACACTGACAGAACTGACGTCGTTCAACGGGTAAAAGACGTTTTCTCTGACCTTCAAGTCGACTGTGCCAGTATTGCTAATATCCGGACGCTAACTTCTCAGATGGGCGGAGGAAAGGTGGTTGTGGAGCTGAAAGACATTGCTGCTAAGAAAGTCATTCTGACTAAGAAACGAGCGGTTCTACTGCAGAAACCGCAATACTCGAATATCTTTATTGGTGTGGACCTGACTCCGTGGCAAGCCAAAAAAGCTTTTGACTTGCGTAATGAACTGCGACAACGCCGTGATGAGGGCGAAACTGATCTCTTTGTTGATTATCGTGCACTCACGCTTAGGAAGGCAAAGAAAAAAGCCTTGTAATTGTTGTGTTATTTGTTATTACCTGTACTGTACGCGTCTGATCTTTCAGTTCTGCTTGTGGTTCAGTAGGGTAGGGCAGTAATGAAGCCGGCCGATCGGCCCAGCCCACCCGGAGATAAACTTCAAACCTAGTCGTACTTTTGTCAAAATATTCTTCGAAAATACCTACCCTGAAAGGGGGAAACGGTAGCCTGAGGGGCAGTAGGTAAGAGCCTGAGGCGGGTAAATCCCCTCGCCCTCAACTCCCTTTGTCCATGTTTGTTGTTGACTTTAACCTGCGATACGATACCCTCGTTTGGTTTTCATTCTGATAACTGTTATAGCATCTTTGCTTAGTTGGAAGCAAAGCTGAAGGTGTTAGCCGCCAAAATCAGGCCTATTTTAAATATACTTAATGTTCTTAATTTAATTAAATGTGGCAAGTCAATTATAATTAAATTTAATTTCTCTCAGATATGGTAAGTAAATTTTAATTTAATTATATTTCTCTGGGTATGTGGTAAGTAAATTATAATTTAAAATAAATTTACTTAGCAACAGTATGTCTGAGTTCAGAATCAGCCCAATAATAAAGCAGAATGGAAGCTACAAAATTTCATTTTTCGGTGCGTGAAATGCACGCGCGTTTTATAAAATTGCGCCAAGCTACACCTAACATAACCTACTGTAACCTTTTTGATATGGTGTTTTAGCAACGATTCGTAATGATTTTCAGCCAAACGCTATTTAACCAGTCGCACCATTGCCGAACTGATGGAATTGGTGGAAGAGGTGAAGAAGAATCCGATATTGTGCAATTCGCACACCAAAAAGTGTACTTTCATCAACTCTCAAGATAGGTTCCCGAACTACTGAGTGCGAGAATAGAAATGCTGGAATAAAGCTTGCTTTGCACATGAAATTCACGTGAATTATTGCGCGACACACGAGTATTAGAAGAGTGCAGCCTAAAACATCTGTCGCCGGTCTTATGAGCGCGAAGATCACTGAGCAATTAAGTCAGCTAAAGTCAGCTTGATAATGAGAACTCTGCTGCTTTTGTTTGTGCTACTACATTTAGCTTATGCTTGGGCTGAAGCCACCAGCCAACAAGAAGCCGATGATCACAAGTTTCAGCTCGATCTCGGATTGCCTGGTACAGTGTCACCTCTACAGATGCCTTCCCATTGTCTCACTTCACAATACAGTAGGTACTGTTATTTTACTAGTGGATTTTTATTTTACTATTTACTAAATTTACTACAAATTCAGCCCTTCAATTTAATTTTAATTTTTGTTTTACTACCAATCCGCTCCGATTTTACTAATTTTTGTTTTACTAATAATTTTACTGATTTTACTACTATTTTACTATGATTTTACTATTCATAAGGTGAAATTTTGCATCAATGATGCCAAGATCTTATGAATAATTAATGTTGGTGCTAAATAGTTGCTAAATTTGATGATGATGCGAGGTTTTCAAGAACTTTAGAGACAAATATGTGCGAAATTCGACTGACAAAAGTGGGCCCACACATATTTTAGTGCAAAATTGATCAAGAATTTGGCTGGAATTCACCAAAAACTAGTAAAATAGTAGTAAAACTTTCATTTTACTATTGACGGTCTTTGTTAATTTAATTTAATTTTTACTTTACTATTGGCTCTTAATTTTACTTTTTACTAATATTTTACTACTAGTAAAATACCACTAGTATTACTAATTTTTGTTTTACTATACTATAGTAAAATAACAGTACAGTAGTGTACTGTAGGTAGTAGCAGTAGCTATCATAAAACTTTCGAGGGTACTGTTATTTTACTATAGTATAATAAAACTAAAATTAGTAATACTAGTGGTATTTTAGTAGTAGTAAAATATTACTAAAAACTAAAATTAAGAGCCACTAATAAAGTAAAAAGAAAATAAAATTACCGAATTCCGTCTACAGTAAAATGGAAATTTTACTACTATTTTACTAGCTTTTGGTCAGGGTTGTGAGGTGTGTTTTTTTCCGGTGTTTTTTTCCGTTTTTTTTCCGGAAAAAAAACCGGTTTTTTTCCTAAGGGTCGGAAAAAAACATAAATCGCGGAAAAAAACTCAAGCTAAAAATAGCTAATTTATGTCATTTTTCTAACCAAAAATGGACTTTCGCGATGTATAATAGGCCATACTACTGTGGGAAACATATATGTTTTATGTATATGTTATAAAACATAAATATGTTTGTTTTTGGGAAAACATATATGTTTATGTTTCTCAATATGTTTGCATGTCAAATACAGTATAGATCAAAAAAAATGTCCCATCGCTTTTTCGGCCTTCACTCAAGCGTTTCGTTCTCAGTCAATTCTTTACCGATTTAGCTCAAATTTTCAGCAAAAATTAACAACATGGTTGGCTAAATGTTCTGCAAGTTTGGTGCCAAAATTCCGACTCGTGCTGGTTTTATGACCCGAAAACTAGGAATGAGGGTGGTCCACGCAAATTTAATTTTCTTCGGTAATACAAGGAGTACAGTCCTGAAACTTGCAGGAATGATTGGCGTTGCTATTGGGCATAACATACTAAGCGGGCAGCCCTGTAACTCAAAGGGCACTAAAATGGGGGAATTTCAAAAACATGACGAAATATGACTTTTCTTCGTAAAACTGGCAAAATGACGATTCTAAATATTTTCTATTTTCAAAAACGCTGCAGGGATGGTTTCTATGGTGTGGAACAGAGCTTAAATATCAGGTTCATGTATTTGTCGAACTTCCTGCTACAATCTGTGTTGATTAACAACATATTCAGTGCTTTGATTCTAGAAGGTGCGGATTTCTTAACTATGGGATTTTCACTCACGTTTTTGAAATTCCCCCATTTTAGTGCCCTTTGAGCTACAGGGCTGCCCGCTTAGTATGTTATGCCCAGTAGCAACATCAATCATTCCTGCAAGTTTCAGGACTGTACTCCTTGTATTACCGAAAAAAAATAAATTGGCGTGGACCATCCTCATTCGTAGTTTTTGGGTCATAAAACCAGTATGAGTCGGAATTTTGGCACCAAACTTGCAGAATATTTAACCAACCATGTTGTTAATTTTTGCTCAAAATTTGAGCCAAATCGGTAAAGAAGTGACTGAGAACGAAACGTTTGAGTGAAGGCCGAAAAAGCGATGGGACAATTTTTTTGATCTATACTGTATGTTTTGCATTTATATGTTTTGAGGCCAATATGTTTCTGGAAACATATACATATTTTTGCTATAGGAATTCATGATTTCAAGACTTTTGGTTGCTGTTTGACAGTAAACTTTTCCAAAATCTGACTCTCACTTAAACTTATTGAATCTGAGCATGCTATCTAAATTGTTGCAAACCGTTTTAAACAGGAAATTCAGTATCTCAAATTTGAATTATCGAAAATTAAGACAAAATATAAGTGAAGAAGCGACTTTTACACAAATATGTTTTATGTTTAAAAATATGTGCATATTCAATTTTCAGACACATATAACTATATGTGTTATTTATATGTTTGATTGGCGAAAAACATATATGCATAGTTATATTAATATGTTTTAAAAATTTCGATATTTTCCCACTGTAGGCCATACTGACTCAAAACTGTTAGAAAAACAACAGAAAAGACCAAATTTGGCATGATAAAACAACAATGCAAACTGCTGTAAGAAAATTTGCATATGTGGTTTATTGATGAAGCCTGTCAGGGACTGTTTCATGCCTGTTTCGTGATTTATATCTATGTAACACGTGTATTTCTGGTCTGAAAAGACTGAAGAAGGCGCTAGAAAGCGTTAGGAATCATAAAACCAGTCTAGGATACTCAGAACTTGGGCTGGAGTTTTTTTCCGCGATTTAGGAAAAAAAACGAAAAAAAACCGGAAAAAAACTGGAAAAAAACAGGCCGAGGTTTTTTTTCGGAAAAATATACAACCCTGCTTTTGGTGAATTCCAGCCAAAATCTTGATCAATTTTGCAATACTAGTTATGTGATTCCACTTTTGTTCGTCACATTTCACAATTTTTCGTCTCTGCTAAAGTTCTGGAGAACTCCGTATTTTGATAAAATTTAGCTACAATTTTGACCAACATCAATTATTCACAAAATCTTCGCATCATTAATGCAAAATTCCATATTATGACTAGAAAAACCGTAGTAAAATAATAGTAAAATTATTAGTAAAACAAAAATCAGTAAAATCGGAGCTGCCTGGCAGTAAAACAGAAATAACATTTAAAATGTAGTGAATTTAGTAAATAAAATAGTAAAATATAATCCACTGTATAGTAAAATAACAGTATACATGTAGGGGCGTGCAACAACTACATACACAATGGTATTTTGCCCATTTTCTGACCCCTGATAATCGCTCGCAATAATTTCTGACCGCTTCCCCTACTTTACGAAATAATTTGGCTACCCCCCCCGGAAATTTCAATTGTCATGTTAATTTTTGCTGAAATTTTGAGCCAAATCGATTAAGAACTGACCGAGAACGAAACACGTGAGTGAAGCTCAAAAAAAGCGATGTGACATTTTTAGAGAAATCGGTGTTTACATTGTAGTAGGCTTTTCCGGGTCGCAATTTTTGGGTCGTTGCTCAAAGATTTAGGCACGAAAATTAACCGTAAAACAGCGGTATGAGACTACGCTAGCGTTTTTAACGATTTTTTTAGCCAAATCTGCAACAAATTAAATGGTTTTCAGTACTCTAACCCGCTTATATTTTGGCTCAATCCACTCGACGTGTCTGACGTGCACAAAAGGACAAAGATTTTAGCAAAACGGCTCATTACCACGCGTACGATCATGGATCTGTTAGGCAAGGTGAGAGCTATAGAAAACAGATGTAACCCCAGCTTGGGTTCCTGCAGTCACAAGAAGAAAAGATTGATCTTCGACTATTGATACTCGGAGTCTATAATAGGAAAGGAAAATACATTGTACTCGAGTTGAGCATAAAATTGCAGTGACACTTTATTCAAAAGACAAGTATGAAACAGACAGAGTTCTAGTAAATCAATTGCTAGGCGAGTCTCCCGTCTTTCTGTCAGACAACCAGGGATGAGTCATCGAGATTCTTCTTGTCCGATTTCTAGAATTTCAGAGAACAGTACATACGTATGTACATTCTTTACAAGCGCAAGCGCAAACCGTAAACTACTGAAGTGAACAATTTTCCAATTTTCGATCTGTTAAAATAATACAACTTCTTTTCTTTTCTGTCGCTTAGTTGTTTCATGCTACGCACAGTATGTCCTACGTAGTTGAATAAAGACAGCAGTTTCAGTGATTCCAACAAAAGTGTTTTCCAAAGTTGTCTTAATCTTGTATAAAGTTGCATTTTGCAGAAAGCTGAGGCTTATGAGAAAGGAATAGAAAATGCGAGCGAGAGAGCGTTTGATTTGGAAGAAAACTAGGTACATACACAGTTATTAAACAAACGTTGGGCATAACATACTGACAGGAAACCCCTATAGCCTAAAGAGCTTGGTTTGGTTGGAGATTTCAAAACCATAAAAAATTATACGTAAAACCGGTGAAATGACGACTCTGAAGATTTTCGATTTTCCAAAAACACTGTGGGAAAGGTTTGTATGATGTTTAACAGAGTTCAAGTATCAGGTTCATTCATTTGTCGAACTTCCTGTCTTCAATAACAACTGATTCAGTCAGTGCTTCCATTGTAGAAACTGCATATTTCTTAACTAAGAGATATTCAACCAAGTTTTTGAAATTCTCCAATTTTAGCGCCCTTTGATGAGCTATAGGGTCAGTCAGTAAGTCATACCCAACTTCAATACTGATCAATCCTGCAAGTTTCCGACCAACACTCTTTGAATTATCTAAAAATTAGTGTTTCTGTTAATCACCCTGGTTCTTAGTTTTCGGTTCATAAAACCTAGGCGAGCCACAATTTTGGCACCAAAGTTGCCAAGCATCTATCTCCCCAGTCATATTTTTAATTAATCCTCAAATTTTAACCAAATCAATAAAGAACGTGTTTTCTGCGTTATAACTAACAACAAGAGTTACCGTCAGAAGTGAATGGTTCAGTAGCTTTCCGGTTGAAGGCATTGCGTTGACCTTGCCAAGAGCGCCCGGCATTATAGTTATGATGAACGTGACTTCCCCCATAGAATACTGCGTCAGGAGACAGTACAGGAGGGTATCCGGGGTAGGCAGCGTTCTCGTAGGCAGCTTGAGGGTATTGCAAGGGCGCCGAGCGACACAGAACAAACAGGACGAACAACAGCAGATACTGGGACATTTTCATGTATTGAGAACGAACCGACCGACTTAGCCCCAATTGAGACCTGTTATGAGCGTTTGTTTTCGACAGAGAGGAGGCCTAATTATGGACTCAGATAAGACATCTGCCTAGAGACATTGACCTGCAGCATGACCTTTTAGGCGGGGATTAATGCTTGCTCTGGCCTAAAGGCGAGCAAAGTTCTCGTCCGCCAGACATAGCAAAGTTGTCAAACACTTGTCACGATTTTAAGAACAAACAATATGTTCGTCATTCCTGTTCTCGTTTGTCAGACTTACAAACTTGCTCACAAAGTTAGTAGTTATTTTCTCAGACAAATTCACCAATAAAGACGCAATAGCCTTTTATAGTAGTTTTGTTAATTATTCGGCAATAAAACGCAGCACAAAGTGTTCCAGCCGAGGTAGCGAAGACTCGCAAAAACAATAGAACAGAAGGTAAGATACATAGGACGGGGCACTTCGAAGGTACCGGTACCACAAAAAGTGGAAGTGCTGAGATGAGAGAAACATACGTAGCATAGAATGCAAATTCTAATACGTACAGAAAACAGACTCTTGCACATTTACATAACACAGGCAAAGTGATTGTCGCGTCAGGTACTTACAAAAGTGTACGGGCTACTGTAACCACACCAACAGACTCTCCATTAGAGCAAGAATGCATAAAGGAGTAGCAAGAATGTGCCACTCAGCGGCCGGCCGAGCGTCGATGTGCTGCACCAAAACTACCGGAGGGGTCGGGAAATCGCGACCCCTCCGGTAATTCCGCATGTACTATATTGCAGCGCAACCTGATTTCTGAACAAGCATGACGTCAACAAAATTTTTAGTGATTTTCTTCAAGTGTCCAATTGCAAGATACCTGTGAAATGCATCAGGCTTTTTGCATTTGTGAAACTTTCCATTTTTAACGAGCTTGGCAATGTACACATGCCACATGCTTGCATATGCCAGCTTTTTTACCTTTCGTTTCCTTTAGCATGTTGCCGTAGACTTAAGCAATCAACGAAGGCAGCTATATTCCCAAAGACAGATTGAATATCCCCCTCAGAATTCAGGTTGCACTGTAATAAAGCGCATGCGCAATTACCGAAGGGGTCGCGAATTTCCCGACCCCTCCGGTAATTATGCTGCAGCAGGGCTATTGGGTCGGTTTATTCCTCGGTTTTTTCGTTTTTTTCGGAAAAATACCGGTTTTTTCCAAAGGGCTCGGAAAAAACTAAAATGCGGAAAAAACTCAAGCAAGTTTTTGATGAAAATAGGCACAATAACTGGTTAAATTCGCTTCAAATGCTTCGAATTTACGTTAATAGAAGCCTTACAAGCATTTTCCTGGAATAACTTAGCTATTTTTGGCAAAAAATTTTTTTAAGAAAAGTTTTTTATTAATTAAAATTTATAATAAAATTAGTAGAGTGGTTAGTACATAAAAGGTGACTAGCAGAAATAAAAAAATACTGCTACCATTTTCAGGCAACTTTTATTATTGTATTTTTGTTGTTTTAAAATCAAATTACTACTCCAAAAGATGAAATTAGTGCATTTCGTAATAAAACTCACGCTATTTTGTTGAATTCTGCAATAAAAAGCTATTCTTAAAAATTTTTTTCTGTCATCTCGGAAAATAACTTTTGGAAAAAAACTGAAACAAAAAACTGGAAAAAAACCGGAAAAAAACCGGCTTGAGTTTTTTCCGGAAAACAAACAGCCCTGTGCTGCAGCGCATCCACACTCGGCAGCCGCTCAGTAGGGATGGGCACGAAAATTAAATCAGTTTGAATTTCGTATTCGTTAAATCAATATTTGCCCATTTTAATTTTCGTATTCGTTAGTCGATACGAAAATCAAAATGCCTAAATCGTTTTCGTACGAGTACGAAAATTAATTTTCGTTACGACGATACGAGTTCACTTTTGTTCCAAAAAAATTAATTTTCGTATTTTCACGGTAGGTTTTAGACTGCAAATAGGGACCCAGTTTAGGCCTTTCAGCATTAAAATAAGCCTTAAATATCAGTTCTGAGTGCACAAATTCTGTAGAACACGTTTTCTCGCTAACGCTAACGTGTTTTCATTATTGTAAAGTAATGCTTCTGCCTGCTTATATTGCACATACCTTCACTGCAGGTCAGGTACCTATGTAGCATGCGCTTTGAGCCAGGAGATTGTCCGTAAGTGGAAGTCAACCGTTGTGTGTGTAAAATACTGACAAAATACTACAGGGTGTCTCAAAAAAAATGATCACATTTCTTTTTACTGCCATTTCCGCAAATTTTGACCAAATAGGCTGAAATTTGGAACATAGGTGCCAAAATACGGGGAATTTTATGTGTTAAAATTGGGTGCACTAGGCTTGACTCATTCCCGAGAAATTTCAAAAAAAGTGAAATTTGGTAATTTCAATAGTGAAAGCCGGTCACCGAAAAAATGATCACATTTCTTTTTACTGCCATTTCCGGAAATTTTGACCAAATAGGCTGAAATTCGGACTATAGGTGGCACAATTCGGGGAATTTTATGTGTTAAAGTTTGGTGCACTAGGCTTGACTCATTCCCGAGAAATTTAAAAAAAAGTGAAATTTGGTAATTTCAATAGTGAAAGCCGGTCACGAAAATTGGAAACATTTCCTTTTCCTGCATCTTTTCTAATTTTTGTCGGAATTTGATGAAATTTGGAGTGTAAACGCAGAAGCTCAGGGTAATTCATGTGTAAAAAGTTGACACATGAACTCCAACGCTATCGTTAGAGTTTAGGCGATAATGTAATGTAACGTTTTTTCGGTGACCGGCTTTCGCTATTGAAATTACCAAATTTCACTTTTTTTGAAATTTCTCGAGAAATAGTCAAGCCTAGTGCACCAAACTTTAACACATAAAATTCCCCGAATTTTGGCATCTATGATCCAAATTTCAGCCTATTTGGTCAAAATTTACGGAAATGGTAGTGAAAAGAAATGTGATCATTTTTTCGGTGACCGGCTTTCACTATTGATTTAACAAATTTCACTTTTTTTGAAATTTCTCGGGACTGAGTCAAGCCTAGTGCACCAAACTTTAACACATAAAATTCCCCGAATTTTGGCACCTATAGTCCAAATTCCAGCCTATTTGGTCAAAATTTGCGGAAATGGCAGTACAAAGAAATGTGATCATTTTTTTTGAGACACCCTGTATGTACGATTGTACTAAACAGTGCCAGTACTTGCACCAAGATCTTAACAAGTTCCTTGGGTTACTAAGTTAAAAATACTTGTTCAACAACCCCAAAAATGCTTTTGACATTGGATTGGTACAGTGAAAATGCCTCTGTATGTTTAGAATCTGTTAAATTGCTAATAATTCAGCTGATTTATTGCTAGCTATATGTGAAACGTAAATTAAAATTCGTAACGAAAATTAATTTTCATATTAGCTGTATTTAATTTTCGTATTCGTTTAATTTTCGTTTCTATATCTCTCTAATTTTCGTATTCGTATTCGATACGAAATTTAAAAATCCTCGATTTAATTTTCGTACTAGTACGAAAATTAATTTTCGTGCCCATCCCTACCGCTCAGTGGTTAATTCTTACTACTCTGTTATGCATTCTTGATTATAGCGATAGTGTCACAAATTAGCGTACAGTAGGTGAGTGTAGTGTAGAGCACCTGGCGAAATAAGAGAAAACCGATAATTAAAATTAATTATAGACAAGAGTCACTTTGTACATTTTGCTTCCTTCTCTAAGCGACTAGCAGCTTAACGGTTGAGACGAGCGACCAGATTACAGCCAATCAGTATCATAAACCCCTGTCGCACTGCTGATTGGTGCAGTCGCATTTCCTGATTACATTGACTACTGTATGTTGCACTCTGCCGCGCGGACAGGTCAGTCGCAGTCTTCTTCGCTTAATTTTCACCGGACGACAACAGTCGGCGTCACACCAGCCATGACACGTGGCGTTCTTTATCTTGCGCCGCGAGCGACATGCGCCCTCTTGGTGGTAGGCCCGGAATCGCTTCTTCACACACTTGCGCACTCCTAAAATACTGTATATATACTCTACAGTACGTAGGATCCTAACAGTTCACATACGTTCAGTGCACTTGTCGCCCGCCCAGCCGGCTTTGCATTTGCACTTGTAGCTGTTGGACTGCGGCTGACAGTCGCCGTGCAGACACTGGTGCTTTCGGCAGGGGTCCTCCAGACCGGCACACCCGGCCGATACTCGATGACGCTGAATGGACTGCAGGAAATTCTTGATCTGCCCGTTCACGTACACTTCTTTTAGACACCCTGAAATTAATATTCAGCTCATTAGTTCAGACAGACAGACAGACAGACAGACAGACAGACAGACAGACAGACAGACAGACAGACAGACAGACAGACAGACAGACAGACAGACAGACAGACAGACAGACAGACAGACAGACAGACAGACAGACAGACAGACAGACAGACAGACAGACAGACAGACAGACAGACAGACAGACAGACAGACAGACAGACAGACAGACAGACAGACAGACAGACAGACAGACAGACAGACAGACAGACAGACATAGACGTACCAACTAGGCTGTTATCGGTCCTTATATGGTACTTTTGTAGAGCAGATTTGGATTTGTCAGCGGACAGACCACCCAAGTAGAGATACTGTTTTGACTTGAGTCGCATAAACTCGAAATCGCCGTCATTGACGATCGATCTGTTGGGATGGTTGTCCACTTTTAAAGTAAACCTTTTGCCCTCCGTTATCAGTTGTAAAACATGCGGCAGACCGTCATTAACTACAAGAAGGACTACGCTGTATAGAGCAATTTAGAAAAATAAAGTGGTACCCTTGACGTAGCTGTACATCAGAGAGACTGGATAGTTTCCAATGTAGTAGGAGACTTTGACATGGCCTTCATAGAGCTCCACAGAAATATGAGCGTCATCTCCATAGTAGGCCAGAACACCATTCCACGCTTCAGTGATCAGAGTCATGGTGACATTGCCTGAAAGTCAAGAGAAACTCTTATTCTTTTACCTACTGTTCTGACATACTGTACAGTACAGAGTTTTCAGCCAACCCAGTAGTTGTTTGAGTGAATGAGCAAAGTAGATTCACCTGAAGGTCTAACACTCCACGGTTCCAGCGCCACATAGGAGTCATTGTGCCGAAAACTAATGCTTTGCAAAATTTCACACCGATTCCCTGCATAACCAGGTGTGCACTGACAAACCACATCACCGTCCTCGGGTTGGAAACAGAAACCCTGAATCATGTTCACACAGTTTCAAAACTACAGCAAGTATAAACTGTCATCGTACATGTAGTTAGGGGGTTTGGGGGTTTAGCCCCAGGCCCGATTTTCGGCAAAAACCCCAGCCGGATTCTGGGGGTTTCTGAAATAGTGAAGCCCTATTTTGGATTGAAAAGTACAAAAATTCAGGGCCAAAATACAAACTGGCGACCAAGATGATAGGGTTTCAAGACTGATTTCAGCCACAAATTAGGGTTTCAGATGTGCTAAGCAGGGTTTCTAGAGTTTATAAACTTATTTCGGGTTTCAAGAGCACTAATTTGGGTTTCTGAAGCTCTAAATAAGGTTCTGGAACCCTAATTTGAGTTCCTGAAATCCAAAATTAGGGTTTCAGAGGCCCTAAAGAGGGTTCCGGAACCGTAATTTGTGTTTCAAAATTTATAAATAGGGTTCCAGAAATACATCTTAGATCTATTTTATCGCACAAAATAAGGTGTTTGACGTTTTAAATTAAAAATACGATATTTTGTACGTTTTGAATCGAAAATAGGTTTTTTTGCACGTTTTAAAGAAAAGTACGATTTTAATGGGCATTTTTGCTGTTCAGACAGGATTTCTACCAGATTCTTAGTCCTCAAACAAGACCTGTTTGGAGCCCACAAAAAAGGTCACTGAAACCCTCTTTTTGCCACCAAAAAGGTCCCTGAAACCTGCTTTGGACCATACATGTAACAGGTCAACCGCCGAAGGGGTTGGGGGTCTGGCGCCGGCTGGGGGGTCTGAGCCAAAATTTTGGGAGGGGGGAGGGCAGTAAAAAACGCTCAAAAATCGAAAAAATCACAATTTTTGGGCTAAAAATCGCCAAAATTCGTTAATTAGGGCTAAAATACAGCTAAAAAGTGCTGTTTTGCAGGCGATTTTGGCAAATTTTGTGTCTGAAATTGTAAAAAAATGCAAAAATTTGCTCAAAAATTTACTTGCCAGAAAAATCGGAGGGGGGGCATCCGGGGGGTGGGTCTGGCCTAAGTCGGGTGGGGGCAGACCCCCAGACCCCCCTGTATACATGTATGCTTTGGACATAGTGCTGAAACCTTATTTGAGACCTGAAACCACCTGAACCTGTCTCGGGGAGGTGAGCGGGGTCGGTCTTTCTAGCTACATATACAGGGTGTGCCAAAAAAAACAACCCAGCAGATTTTTCGCTGTAGCAACCGCAAATTTCAACCGATTTGAATGAATCCTTTTTTGTATGAAAGATAAATAAATTCTTGAAAGATTGATGTAACGCTTATTAATGTACCCTGCTTAGTTCCTGAGATATTCACTCTCAAAGTCAAAACTGATTTTGGCAGTGAGCAAGAGGGAATTTTTCTTTTTCCGCTGCACTTCGTAATAAAACAGATTCCTGCTACTGCTGAGGGCTATTGGAGGCTTTACTGGTGACACAGAAACTCGGTTTACTTCAACAGTAAAGTGTCATTAGACCCCAGCAGTAGGAATCTGCTTTATTATGAAATGCAACGGAATCGCTCTTGTTCTTTGCCAAAATCTGTTTCGACTTAGAAGGCAAATATCTCAAGAACTAAGCTGTGAATCTCAATAAAAATTGCACCAATCTTTGAAGAATTTATCAATCATTCATTCAAAAAAGCATTCATTCAAATCGGTTAAGATTCATGGTTGCAAAAGTAAAAAATCTGCTGGGTTGTGTTTATCACTCTTGTTCACTGCCAAAATCTCTGTTTTAACTTTGAGGGCAAATATCTCAGGAACTAAGCAGGCTATCTTAATTAGCGATTCATAATTGCGGTTGCTACAGCAAAAAATCTGCTGGGTTGTTTTATTTTGGCACACCCTGTAGATGGTTACCCACAAACCCCCTAGTACATGTATGACTGTTATTACATTTTCGCAGGTGTTTTCCTGACAGGGCGAAGTACGAGGGTACAGTGCATTGGAGATAGGCGGTATTTCGCAATATCTCCCTTGATACCCGTTCACGCACTTGCAGGAATAGCTGTTTAGTCCATCCTGAAATGGAACAGGTTACTGTATCAATTACATAACAGTACAGTATGAAACCTTGCAGACGGCTCCATTCTGGCACAAGTTTCCAGCGCAATCGTCGACATTCTCCGAACAGTTCCTTCCACTGTAACCAAGAGGGCAGACGCATCTAAAAATTTGCATATAACAGTACACTGTTGAGCCCAGAACTACTGTTAGCATCTGTCTCACTTGTAGTCCAGGCCAACAGGCACGCAGACCGCGGAATTCTTGCAGGGATTGAATTCTTTACTGCAGAAATCGATTTTCTTGCCACAGTCCCAACCTGAACAACGATATAGAGACAGAATTTGCATAAAGCGGCCACAAAACCTGTATAGCCAACCGGACAGCGGCAAGTGTAGTCATTGACCCCGTCAATGCAAGTGGCATTGTTCCTGCACTCATGACCTAGACAGTCATCGATGTTGGTCTCGCAACGATCGCCTTCGAAGCCTTTGGCGCAAATGCAACTGTAATTTGGGAGTAATGTACGAAGAAAAGAAACAGAGGAAAGCTACCTGAATCGTCCCTTCTCCAGAACCTTACAAGTAGCCCCGTTTCTGCAGGGGTCGCCGTAGCAGGCATCGATGGTATAGTGACAAGTCTGACCGTGGTAACCTGGCGCACAGGTGCATTGGAAGGAACGTCTGGGGCCGGGCGTGCAGCGGGCGCCGTTTTCACAAGGGGAAGACACACAGGCGTCACACTTTGACAGAATAGATTTGGGTATGTCTTTGGAGCAACTGAAATATCACACATCCGCTGAGATAGGGACGTACGTGTAACAGGTCCGGGCCGGTGTGTGCTTATTCTGTAGCTAGGATAATTGCTCGCTTTACCGCACTTGCGCGCCAATGCACATGTTTGCATATTCATTTTATAACAAGTTCGTGGATTTTTTTCATGTTCCTCGTTCTTGTGAAAAAACGAGAAATTCGGCGCAAGATGTTCAATCGGTTCCGTGTACAGTAGACTTCAGGCTTTCGACTGATATAAGAATTGGCTCTCTGCTGTTTGTCGTTAACCCCACAAACGGTGTTGAAGTTTCTGCAACCCTTAATTTTTGCCATTTCTGGCTTTTATTGTACCCAACAAATGCAACCATACTTTTTCGCATTAATTTAGCTGTGCGACGAATATTCACATCTTTACAGTAGATTATAAACAATCAAGTTGGTTGCACCTTCGTAACTCGCGCCATACAAAATCAACCACCGCTGGGACGGCGACCAAGTTATAAACACTAATTTACGCGATTTGACCCACGCGGCTGTTTTGAACCCGCATTTCTCCAATTCTTCATGAAATTAAGTGCAGTTTTTTGCGTAAATAATCGCATCCGGTCATGCTTTGCCGTTTTAGCATAAATTTTTCCTTGTAGCGCCAGTTATTCAAATCTGTTGCCCATAAATAAAAATGGTACCAAGTGCGCCATACAAAGGTTCTACGCAGACGAATGATTTTAGATCGCATTTTTCTAATTTTTCATGGAATCAAGTGCGGCTTTTTGCGTAAATTATCGTATTCGGTCATGTTATCGGCGGTTTTAGCATAATTGTTTTGCTGTAGCGTGAATTTTTGAAAACCATTGGCCATACCTAATCGGAGTACTCTTGCTACTGAGAGCACCTCTACAAAACTGTTCAAAACAGACATGCATCTCATTGCAGTAGGTAGCAGTTTTGCCTCTTATCTCTTATGTCAAAGCATGTGTGAGTGTTTCAAGAAATACCTGAATAGCGAGTTGGAAGCAGTAAGCACAAGTTGATTTCTGAGCGAACTAGGTCCATCACAGCGCGCAATGCCCGGCTCTACATACTGCCGTTTAATCCACTCACTGAACCATTTGGTCTTGCAGTCACAGTAGAGTGGGTTGCTGCCCAGTGCACTGGAACCGGATTGTAGTTTAAGTAAAAAATTTGCATACTATGGTGCGGGCCAGTTTTACATGTGAGTCATGCTGACCATATCTTCGAACGCACTGGCAGGCAGCAGTGAGATGTCATTTCCATGTAAGGACAGAATTCTGAGAGATTTGAGACCGGAAAAGGCCAGCAACTCCAGGCACTGCAGTTTGTTGTAGCTGATTATTCTGAAAAGCAAATAAATAGAGTGAATCAGAGTTTACACACTGCTTGAGTGGAATGAAAAACACTTTTGTGTTTGAAAAGGAAGCCTACTTACAAAGTAGATAGGCGTGAGAGATTCTTGAACGTATTGCTTTCGAGTACGTAAAGCTTGTTGTTGCTTAGGTCCCTGAAATTCAGTTCATCAATCTGTATAACACTGGCATACAGAGCACGGAATCAGTGCAGCAGCACTGTATGCATAGAAAGAATACTGTACAATGGCGAAAAGAAGTAACCTACAACTTGATCAGGTAAATCAGTTTGTTCAACTGCTCCACAGGGATGAACTCAATATCGTTTGTGTCCAAAAATAATTCAGTTGTGTCAAGCGGAATGCCATTAGGAAACTCAGTCAAGCTCTGACCCGAGCATCGCACAACTGTGTCTAAAAACAACTCCAAACTGGGCCATCCAAAGCCAAATTACCGCCTAGTACCTTCGCATGTGCAGCCTGCGGGGCAGTATTTTCCTCCTGGTAGACAAGCATTCTCACTGGAAGCTAAAACTCTGAGTTTAGGTATCTTGCATAAACGATTTAAAGAATTCTTGTGCAGTACAAGTGCAAATGAACTGATTTTTGCGGATGTCTCGCACTGGTGTTCCTCTGAGGGATTCAGGCTGAGAGCAGACTGGCGCGCCGGAGACTACTGTAGTGTGTGTACGCAGGTATTGGCCCATCCAGTTTAGATGACAGTTGCAGATAAACTGGTTGCCGTCCAAGCGCCTAAAAATTACCAAATGCATTTTTGCAGTACTTGTTTTCGCTGTTTAGTAGACAAAACTTTAAGAAGTAAAAAAGCACCTATGGTTCATTAGAAACATAAGCTGAACGTGTTCTCGAGAATAATGAAACTACATAAAGCAAAGAACTCACAAGGAAGATAGCGATTCCAACCGATCAAAAGTTCCCTTCATGATACAGCGAAGTTCATTGTTTGCCAGAGAGCTGAAACATTGCCACAAAATTTACCTGCAGCAAAAGTACTGCACATGTATGTAGATCATATAGTTTGTCAGACATACTGTACATTGTATGGATGGAACTGAGCTACAAATTGACAGAGAGTCCTTTAAACAGTACAGTCAGCCACTTTGCGTATATGGCAGGGTCTGGCACAATCCACACATACCTAGTCAGACTCAAAAGTGTAAACAGAAGATATGGGGTTTGCGTTGAGCTCCGTAAAACCTTTGAGCTCTCTGCCGGTATGGGACTGTGAATACTTTAGAATGTACATTTTTGACACCTAATACCAAGTTATGTGCACGTTGAAGTGTCTGACTGTAAGAACACTACAGTACACATGTGTAACTACAAACAAATTTATCTATAAGCTTCTCTACCGAACCAAATGAGCAGAACAAAGCAAGCAGGCTTACATGGTTTCAATGCGCTGGGTGTTATGGAAGGTTCCTTCGGGAAGGCAAAGCAGTTGGTTATTTTCCAGATTGCTACAAAACACCGCAACCAAAGTTAAACACAAAACCGCATCACCAAGCTAGCTAGCTATCTATCTGGCCAATTGTTAGCTAACATGCAAGTGCACTAAACTGTTTACTAAGCTTACAGATTTTTCAGGCTATTCAGACCACTGAATACACGTCCATTCACTTCGCTCAGCAGATTATTACTCAGGTCACTGAAATAGAAAAAAAATTCGTAAAAAGTTGCAAAACTTTCAAAAATGTAAAATTACAGATTTTGCAACTTTGGTGCACCAGCAAAAGCTTCAACTTCGATATGTCGCATGTAATTATTACTGAGATCTCTGAAAAAACGTCGGTAATAAGCAGGTTGCCAGGCCTACAAGCGACCAACTCACAGTTTTCTAAGATTGACCAAATTCTCGAAAGCCACATTATCCTTAAGCCCCATTATCTTGTTGTCATTTAAGAGCAATTCGCTAGTGAAAACTGGCAATCTGGTGGGCGGGGCCGACAGCGCACGTTTGCTACAGTCAACTGACGTTCCTGTACACTCGCATTCAGCCGGACAATCATGATCGATCAGACATTGGCCAGCCTGCATTGTAACCCACTGCTCAGAACCTAAAACCACACTCTATTTAGCATTTTCACCTAAAATATTGTGTTTTCACCTTTGCATCGAAACTTCGATGGATGTAAGCCAGCCAATCTTTTTCTGGCCACGCGTCTTGGAAGTTCGCACCGTGCGCCGCTGGTCTCGACCGGGTTTTTGCTCAAATATTTGGCCAACCATTGCATATTGCAGTCGCAGATTAAGGGATTGCGTGCCAAATGTCTAAATAAGCTCAAAACTGGTAAAAAATCGCCGTGGGCGCTGAATGTATCGATGCGGGCGCCGAATTTACGTAGTGACGCCCGGCGAACTGCTGACGAAACGGAAAAGGAGCTAAATTCAAATATTGGCTCGCTTACAGTGTTTGCAAGTTGACCAGTCTAACGAAAGTGCCATTGCCGATTGATTTAATCTGATTATCGTAGAGTGACAGTAGATTCAAATTGACCAAATCGTAGAAGGTCTCGGCGCGCAGACAGCGCAGTTGATTAGCGTTCAAAAGTCTAAAATATAAATGAAACTAGTTTTTCAGTCGACTTTCCCAGACTCCAACTTACAATAGCTGCAACGCGCCGAGGCCCTTGAAGGCCGTTTTCGGCAGTTCCATCAGTTTATTGCCATAAAGGACCCTAAACATTTTATTATGACGAGCTGGGCAGTAAAA